>CM044002.1:54851409-54878909 GCA_024085815.1 Flaveria linearis | reverse complement strand
GACCGGTTCCTCATTCCAACTAATGGTTGTGTCGCAAATAACAGTAAGCAAACAAAAATATTTTCAAAATAATATATCAACTCAAAAAGTATACTTTTTCCCCAAAACGTTACGGAATACCAAACGGTTGAAAATGGGGCTATGAACTCACCGTGTCTTCTCACTTGAACCTAACAAGACAGTTCACAATGTCAGACAATATTTTTTTTAAAATTTTTAGAACCTCAGATGTAAGTATCTGTTGCAGTTCTACCAATAATGTTATCAAAAATTTCCCACAAATTATTTATACATAATTTGTTCACAAATTAGTATAAATTCTACATAAATCATCAAAATACCTACTGTTGTCCAAAAATCCTCAAAAATTCACAGAATCTTATCCATAAATTCAGTAACATCTCAAAATTTTTACAACTTCCAAATCTTAACAGATTATTTTCTGTAAATTCCATAATATTCTCAAAAATAGTTAAAAATAGCTTCTGTCCACTAAAAATTCCTAAAATTTCATAGAAAACTCCTTATACAAAACCAGTATCAGATAATTATCTCAAAGTTCAAATCATAACAGAGCAGTTTTTGTAATTTCTACAATAATTGAAATATTTAGCAAAAATACTTATACTGCTCCAAAATTTATGAAAATTATATATTCTGTAGATTTATATTTAATATTACATCTATGATTTTATCAGAATTTATTATTCACTTTAACTATTTAATCTGATTTATTTACTGCAGAACATATAAAAATTCATATTTTAATCATAATAGGGAATAAAATTCTGAAATAATTTCAGAGGTTTTTATACCTCAGAAGAATCATTCTGTAATTTTATTAGAATTTTCCAGAATTTATTTCTATTTTTGACATTTTCTCTTATTTTTCATTTATAAAATAATTTATATAAATTATTTTCTTTATCAAAATCTTATCAAAACTTCCAGTTTATCATTTTAGCAGGTAAGTGAGAATTTCCAATGTTTATTCCCATAATTGTAGTTAATTAATATTTATTTGAGTTTTCTTAATAATTATGATATATATTTTGTAAAATTTAAATATATCTTCTTAAATTATAAGTTCCTGAGTTTTGGAACTTATTATTCAAGATTTATGGATTAAAGTTTCCTAAAATTGGTTTTTGTAATAACTCCTTGTATATACATACATATCAATATGTATGTATATATATATGTTTTGTTAACATATATTAACCAATCCTTTTCATTACATTTGATAACAAACTTGATGATGTTTTAGCTTCTGGAATCCGAGAACAAAGTGGTAAAGATCGTGGATGATGACGGTTGTTGATGGTGTAGAGATATAGTTACGGGGTGTTGATGATGGTGTGGTGATTATCTTATTTGGAAACCCGAAAGTGTGAGAGTTCACGGGCAGGTTGGTGGTGGTGTTTGTGGTGGTATTCGAGAGAGGGTAAGGCAGAAAGTGACTGGAGGTGATGGGGGTGATCGGGTTGTGTTTGAGAATGAAGATGGTTACGGTTGGAGTTGTTTATGCAATAACCGAGAAGGAGGAGCAAGGTGGTGGTGTTTAGGAGAATTGTGAAGCTTATGTGGGATTGTTCAAGAGACCCAAAGCTTTAAACAAAGCATGAGCCGGTTATAGGGTGGTGACTCACCAAAATTTAGCATGGAGGTGGCGGTTCCTCATGTCTCCAAACCGAGAGGATGCCACATCTTGTTCACATGGTAGTCTAATCTAGATAGGCTTTGACTTTGAGGGAATATATTCCCTTCTTCTTAATCCCGAGGCTATGGTTGTGAGAGCAAGGAACTTATGCATGGTGTGAATGCAAGGAAATTGGATATGGATGGTGGTTTGGAAAAGAAAACCGAGAGCATGATGGTGCATGGATAGAGGTGCATATGGCGGTTTTTAGAAAGAAAACAAAATGGCACAAGATGTCTAAGAGATAGAATTAGGATTTGACTTTGTAGGGTGGCGGTTTTGGTGTGCAAGAAAAACAACCGAAGGTGGTGATGGTTTCAAATGGTATCTTGAGGTGGTTTTAAGAAGAAGACAAATGGAACAAAGGACGAGCAACTAGTGTTAGTAGGGATAGAGTTTGATCTTAGGGATATGGCATGTAGGGTAGTGGTTTTGGTTAGGTGTACCAAGAGGTTTGGGTTGAGTGGTTTTCGAAAGATGGTGATAGTTTAGGTGATGTTAGTCAATTAATGATTTTTAGTGTTTTTAGGTTTTTAAGTTTTGTTTTGAGTTAAGTTGTGTTTGATGTGTAGATATATGTATATACATCCGAAACATATATATATTAAACATTTATGTTTGCAATTAAAGATTTTCCATATACATGTATATAGATAAACATGCATACGTAAAAACTTGTGTATTTCTACACGTATGTGTGGATTTCGGGTATATAATATACATACACACGTTGTTAGTATATTTATGTGTATGCATGCAAACATGCATACGTAAGATTTTCATATATATGTATGAATGCAACTATGCATACGTACACCCATAATATACATATTTTATGAGTCCAAAGAGATATATATATATAAAGGTATATATATACACATCATACATACAATTATTCGTACCCAAACTTGCTTATTTCATTTTCCATATATAGAATTGCATATGTATATTATATATTTAATATATATAAATAATAATAATTATGAATTTTAGGGTTGTCACAATCTCCCCCGTTAAAAGAATTTCGTCCCGAAATTCAGTGGAGTATGCTTTAAAAACTTAAATAAGTATTACCTTTGAACAGTGAGGATACTTCTTCTTGATTTCATCTTCCCTTTCCCAGGTGTATTCTGGTCCTCTTTTTGCATTCCACTTAATTTTCACTATAGGAATTTACTTCTTCTTAACTTCTTTATTTCTTTCCCCACAATGGCTATTGGTTCTTCTACAAAATGTAATTTCTTATCTACCTGTATTTCTTGAATTGGCACTATCAGAGTTTCATTGGTTAAGCATTTGAGATTGGACACATGAAAAGTGTTGTGTACTTCACTTAATTTTTGTGGTAATTCCAACTTATATGCTACAGGACCAATTCTATCAATAACTTTAAATGGACCAATGTACCTAGGGTTCAGTTTACTGGATTTTCCAAATCGAAAGATACCTTTAGATGGTGATATTTTTAGGTAGACTCTGCCTTCAACTTGGAATTCTAATGGTTTCCTCCGTTTGTCAGCATAGCTTTTCTGTCGATCACGAGCTATTTTCAACCGGTTTTTGATTTCAATGATCTTATCTGTAGTTTCTTGGATTAGTTCAGGACCCGTGAGTTGTTTATCACCTACTTCATTCCAACATAAAGGCGATCTACATTTTCTTCCATATAGAGCCTCAAATGGTGCTAATCCAATACTAGAGTGATAACTGTTATTGTATGAAAATTCTATTAAAGGCAAGTGACTATCCCAATTTCCACCAAAGTCTATAGCACAAGCCCTTAACATGTCTTCTTAGGTTTGTATGGTTCTTTCACTATGTCCATCGGTCTGTGGATGATAAGCTGTACTTAGGTTAATTTGAGTTCCTAAAGCTTTTTGCAAAGTTTGCCAGAATCTAGAAGTAAATCTGCTATCCCTATCTGATATAATGGATACAGGTATTCCATGTCTAGACACGATTTCTTTAATGTAGATTCTTGCTAATCTCTCAATCTTGTAATCTTCACGGATAGGTAAGAAATGAGCAGACTTAGTTAGTCTATCGACTATAACCTAAATCGTGTCGTATCCATTTCTGGTCCTGGGTAACTTAGTTATGAAATCCATTGTAATTTGATCCCATTTCCATTCTGGGATTTCTGGTTGTTGCAAATATCCTGAAGGTTTCTGATACTCAGCTTTTATTCTTGAACAAACATCACACTGTTCCACAAATTTTCCAACTGACTCTTTCATACCTGGCCACCAATATTAGCTTTTGTCTTTGTACATTTTATTATTTCCTGGGTGTACAGAGTATCTTGACTTGTGAGCTTCTTGCAGAACAGTTGTCCTAATTAATTTATTGTCGGGTATCCAGATTCTTCCGTTAAATTTCAGAATTCCATCTGCTTCTTCTTTCAAATCTTTTCTTTGTCCTTTTAGTTTCAACAGGTCTTGTTGTTGAGCTTTCTGGATTTGTTTTAATAAATCCAAACGTAGTTCTATTTTCATTGCTTGTACCCTTAGAGTTTTGTTCTTTCTTTTCTACTTAAGGCATCAGCTACTACATTGGCTTTCCCTGGGTGATACCTAATTTCACAGTCGTAATCACTTAATAACTCTACCCATCTTCTTTGCCTCATATTTAACATCTTCTGATCAAAGATGTGTTGCAAACTTTTGTGGTCCGTATATATTATACACTTAGTTCCATATAAGTAATGTCTCCAAATTTTTAATGCAAATATTACAGCTCCTAATTCTAGATCATGGGTGGTGTAATTCTTTTCACTACCTCTAAGTTGTCTAGATGCATATGCAATTACTTTATCTTTTTGCATCAAAATACATCCAAAGCCTTGACGAGAGGCATCGTAGTAGACTATGAAATTATCTGTTCCTTCAGGTAAAGCTAACACAGGTGCACTACATAATTTATTCATAAGAAGTTCAAAAGTCTCATTCTGTTTTTCTCCCCATACATACTTTTTATCTTTTTGAGTCAATTCTGTCAACGGTTGAGCTATTCTTGAGAAGTTTTTTATAAATCTCCTGTAGTATCCTGCTAAACCTAAAAATTGACGTATTTCTGTTGGAGTTTTTGGAATTTCCCATTTCTTAACTGCTTCTATTTTTGCTGGATCAACCTGAATTCCATTTTGGTTGACTATATGCCCAAGGAATTGTACTTCTCTTTTCCAAAATTCACATTTGGAAAATTTTGCATATAACTTTTCTTTTTGTAATAGTTCCAAGGTTAACCTGAGGTGTTATTCGTGGTCTTCCTTACTCTTAGAATAAATTAGAATGTCATCAATGAAGACTATAACAAATTTATCTAGGTAAGGTTTACACACTCTATTTATTAGGTCCATAAATACCGCTGGAGCATTGGTTAACCCAAATGGCATCACAAGGAATTCATAATGACCATATCTAGTTCTAAAAGCAGTCTTAGAAATATCATTTTCTTATACCTTTAAGTCTATTTTTGAGAAATAACTAGATCCTTGCAGTTGGTCAAACAGATCATCAATTCTAGGAAGTGGATACCTATTCTTTATAGTAACCTTATTAAGTTCCCTATAATCAATACATATTCTAAAGGTTCCATCCTTCTTTTTAACAAATAAGACTGGTGCTCCCCAAGGGGATACACTAGGACGTATGAATCCTTTATCTAACAATTCCTGTAACTGAGTCATAAGTTCTTTCATCTCAGTTGGTGCTAAACGATAAGGTGCTTTGGCAATAGGGGCTGTTTCCGGTATCAACTCTATTTTAAATTCTACCTGACGAGGGGGTGGTAATCCAGGTAGTTCATCAGGAAACACATCAACATATTCATTTACAACAGGAACACTTTCCAAATTTTCCTTATCAAGGTTTGTATCAATAATATGGGCCAAGAATGCTAAACAATTCTTGTTGAGATATCTTCGTGCTTTTTCACAAGTATCAGTTTCATAGTATTGTTTGGCTTATCACCATAAATGCAGAGAATTTTGTTTTCCTTAGCCAAAGTAATCTTAATCATTTTCTTATCATAAATGATTTCAACATGATTTGCACTTAACCAATCCATTCCTACTACGATATCAAATCCTCCTAACTTAATAGGTATCAGATTTATATCAAAACAATACTCATCTAAATTCAAGATGCAGTTAGGAATAATTTCATCAGCTTCAATTATCTTACCATCAGCTAATTCTATCACATAAATATCACGTAATTTTCCAGATGTTAGACTAATTGATGGTCTAAAAGTATGTGAGACAAAATTGCAGGTTGCTCCTGTGTCAAATAATACTTTAGCGTACTGGTTATTGATAAGGAACGTACCCGTAACTACTTCTGGTTCATGACGTGCCTCATCAGCTTGTATCACAAATGCCCTTCCACGGGGGTTGTTCTGGTTAGCTGGAGTCTTCCTTTTTCGTTGTGGACATTCGTTCCGGAAATGATTTTCACTTCCACACTGAAAACAGACGGTTTTAGAGTTAGTAGGGTTTTTGCAGTCTCTAGAAATGTGTCCCTTTCTTTTGCAGTTATAACACACCACTTTCATACAGTTTCCTGTATGATATCTTTGACAGATGTTACACTGTGGTGGTTTTTCTACTTTCTTTCCTTGAGTTGTTCCTAGAAAGTTTCTTGGTGAACGTTGAGCTATTCTTTTCTGAGAACTTTCTCCAAATCTTTTTCCAGGATGATTTTCAGTCCATTTCCTCTTCTCTCCTACCTGATGATGACCTAATGATCCATTCCTGATCATTTCATCTGTCAGACTTCCTGACAAGATTACTGCTTCTTGGAAGGTTTTGGTTCTAGCAGATTTCACTAGTCCTCTTATTTGTGGCACTAATCCCCAAATATATCTTCCTATTCTTTTGGATTCCGGGGTTATCAGGTGTGGTACTAACCTGGATAGTTCATTATACCTATCAGTATATTCCCGGTGTGCAGACCCTTTCATTTCCAGTGCTAAGAACTCAGCTTCTAGCTTCTCTATCTCATTGTAGGGACAATATTTTTCTATCACGAGGTTTCTAAATTCTTCCCAACTTAGCTTATTCATAATATTTCTACCCCTAGTGTGTACCTCCATTTTTCACCAAGATTGTGCTTCTCCTTTAAGAGAATGGGAAGCAAACAGTGTCTTGAAGTTTTCAGCACAGTTGCTGATTTCCAGGACTCCTTCCATGTCATCTAGCCATCTTAAAACTTGTACTGCTCCACCTTTTCCATCAAATTCCCGAGGTCTACATGACATAAAGGTTTTGTAGGAGCATCCTTTTGACATTCCATTTAGGATTTCTTCCTCCTGTTGTTCTTCCATGTTTATGTTTTCAAGTCCCGCTGGTGGGTTTGAGGTAGTTCCAATATTCAGATTTTGCTGAAGTTGGGTAATTAAAGTAGGTAGGGTAGCTTCCAGTTGTTGGGCTACTATCTGAAATATCCTATCATTCTCAGTGGTATCAGAGTTCACAGGGTTCACGGGTGTTTCTTCCCCAAGTCTGGTTCTGGGTCGCCCCACTCGAGCTGTTCTCCGGACAGGTTGATTGTTTCTTTTTGGCGGCATGATTCACTATAGTGAATTTCAATATTAGTATTGCAAATAAATATCTTAACACAAAATTATTTAACATAATTCAAACAAACATGTTATCACAAAATACGTAAATCAGTTAAGTTCTTATTTCTTTTTATTCTATAAAGTTAAACTATAAACTTTCAGTTTCTGCTAAGCCATTTTCTAATCATGGTGAAGATACTTTTCTTGGGTGTCTTGAGCTTTTTAATATCCTTTTGGATTTTCCAAATTCCCAACTGTATCTTCTTAAGTTTCTTAAGAGTCTGTCGGGCTGCCTTCACCTGATCCAACTTTGGCTTAATAATTCTATCTTCACCTTTAGGAGAATCAAGAGATTGTCTTTCTAAATCCTCAGATTGCTTAGCTTTAAATTTGTGTCCACGTAGTATCTTTTTCCTAGGAGTCTTAATTGTATATCCTCCCATGTGTACTGGTGCACGTCTAACATAAAATTTTGTCTTATTCTCCATTTCTGTTGGGGTACTGACCATAGTCTGTTGAGGTTCCAGCTCAGGTACTATTTCTTTGGGACTGCTATGGTGTAGATCTCCTGAAGGATCGGTTCCATAGTGATAACTATCTGAGTTCATACTGCAAAATTTCTTAACAATATTTCACAAAATGAGTTAGTCATTAACTTATCAAAATTTTTGGTTAGAATATAAATCATAAAATTTCACCTAATTCACATAAATTCACATAAAATCATAAAGTATATTTTGAGCTTATGGTTATAGTCTAATTATTTACTTAAAATAACTAATTCCCTATAACCAATGGCTCTGATACCAACCTGTCACATCCCGGCGGAAGCGTGAACGTTATGGTTGGAATGTGACTAGCTTTATCAGAGTGCATTGTTTATAGTAAATAAACATAGATATAATGGAAACATAACACAGACATGCTTTTATTACTAATATTCGAGATTACATCTTTTTACATAATATATCAAAATTAGATGTAATAAACCACAACTAGATTAAACTATTGCATGTCTTTAGATACGGTTATCAAAATTAGATGTAATAAACCACAACTAGATTAAACTATTGCATGTCTTTAGATACGGTGGAAATGTGCATCCACATACACACTATAGTCAACTATGTTGACTGTTAGTGTCACACAAACTCTTCCAACAACTACTCCCCAACCGTTGTGGACCTCAAAACTAAAGTCAAAGGTGTTAGTCATCGTTTCCTGGAAAAGTACACTTAAACCAGTCAATAAAATGTTGGTGAGAACATATGTTTAATTCAGACAAAATATTTGTTGATGTACTAATTACAACCAAACCTGCTCACAACATAATCATACTGTCACGAAATAATCATAAGTCAGATAATATTACATCCTAACCCCCATTCGGTTAGATGCAGGAAAATAGTAGCAACCCTCATTCGGTTGGTACAAATATTCTCCTAAGTAACGTTACCAATATTATTGACCGGTTCCTCATTCGAACTAATGGTTGTGTCGCAAATGACAGTAAGCAAACAAAAATATTTTCAAAATAATACATCAACGCAAAAAGTATACTTTTTCCCCAAAACGTTACGGAATACCAAACGGTTGAAAATGGGGCTATGAACTCACCGTGTCTTCTCACTTGAACCTAACAAGACAGTTCATAGTGTCAGACAATATTTTCTTTAAAATTTTTAGAACCTCAGATGTAAGTATCTGTTGCAGTTCTACCAATAATGTTATCAAAAATTTCCCACAAATTATTTATACATAATTTGTTCACAAATTAGTATAAATTCTACATAAATCATCAAAATACTTACTGTTGTCCAAAAATCCTCAAAAATTCACAGAATCTTATCCAAAAATTCAGTAACATCTCAAAATTTTTACAACTTCCAAATCTTAACAGATTATTTTCTGTAAATTCCATAATATTCTCAAAAATAGTTAAAAATAGCTTCTCTCCACTAAAACTTCTTAAAATTTAACATAATACTCCATATACAAAACCAAGTATCATATAATTATCTAAAAGTTCAAATCATAACAGAGCAGTTTCTGTAATTTCTACAATAATTTAAATATTTAGCAAAAATACTTATGATATTCTAAAATTTATGAAAATTATATATTATGTAGATTTATATTTATTATAACATATATGATTTTATCAGAATTTATTATTCACTTTAACTATTTAATCTGATTTATTTACTGCAGAACATATAAAAATTCATATTTTAATCATAATAGGGAATAAAATTCTGAAATAATTCCAGAGGTTTTTATACCTCAAAATAATCATTCTGTAATTTTATTATAATTTTCCAGAATTTATTTCTATTTTTGACATTTTCTCTTATTTTTCATTTATAAAATAATTTATATAAATTATTTTCTTTATCAAAATCTTATCAAAACTTCCAGTTTATCATTTTAGTAGGCAAGTGAGAATTTCCAATGTTTATTCCCATAATTGCAGTTAATTAATATTTATTTGATTTTTCTTAATAATTATGATATATATTTTGTAAAATTTAAATATATCTTCTTAAATCATAAGTTCCTGAGTTTTGGAATTTATTATTCAAGATTTATGGATTAAAGTTTCCCAAAATTGGTTTTTGTAATAACTCCTTGTATATACATACATATCAATATGTATGTATATATATAGTTTTGTTAACATATATGTAACCAGTCCTTTTCATTACCTTTGATAACAAACTTGATGATGTTTTAGCTTATGGAATCCGAGAACAAAGTGGTAAAGTTCGTGGATGATGATGGTTGTAGAAGACTAATCAAGGCTCGGCAAAACATTTGAAGATTGAACGAAGACGAAGTCTGAAAACAGCATGTGCGAAAGCCTGTTCCACGCGAGTTGAAGCTGTCACGCGAGAACAAGCAGTTTCCACGCGAAGAAGCTTCCACGCGAAAGTCTGTCTCGCGCGAAAGGAAGCCGCGCGAAAAGTCTTTCGCGCGAGAACTTGATGTTTAGTATAAATAGCTTAGTTTTCGTTTTGTAATTAAGCTTTTGTTCATTATCATATTTGTGCTGTGCGAAATCGCACAAGACCTGTTCTAGGTTGTGTTATTCAATCAGAGAATCATTTTGTGATCAATTCATTCTTCGTCTACTCCAATATTGTTTACATTCCGCATTCACAATATTGAGATCGTGTGTTTGTTGTTTTTCTGGGAGAATTTCGAGGTTTTACAATTGGTATCAGAGCACTAGGCTCTAGAACCACGATTTGGAGAAGATTTGGATTGTGTTCTACTCGTTTTTGAAGAAATTCATCATTGATCACTTTAGATTCAGATATGGCGATGTTATGCTGCTCGATTTTAGAGAATTAGGACAGATTTGGACCGAATTAGTGGACTTTAAGTGAATTTTAATCAAAATTATACTTAAAATTGAACTAAATTCATTAAAATTGGACTAAAATGGGTTTAATCAGACATATTCTTTGATTTGGAGGTGGTTCTCGCTTGAACAAACTGTTGGAGATTCGATTCTGCACGAAATTGAAGATTTTCGCTTGAAACTGAGGGTTCGTGCGAAAAACTGTGTTTTCGCTCAGACAGTTTTTTTCACCTTTTTGTGCGATTTCGCGTGAAAAGGTAAATTGGAAATTCGCACGAACTGCTCTCTCGCGCGAAAGGTTGTGACGCGCGAAATCTCTTTTCGCACGATTTCTTCTTTCGCACGAAAAACCTGATTTTTGACTTTCTGATCACTATGGCTTCAACAACTCCGAATCTGAAGCATCTTACTGCTTCACTTCATCTAGACACGAAAATTAGTACTGGTAACAAGCCACCGAGACTTCTCTGTGAAGACGATTATACTGATTGGGCTTTCCGATTTGAGAGATGTGTTATTTACACGGAACCTAAGATGTGGAGATCAATCCAGTATGGTCCTTACATTCCATTGTACAAAAATGATAAAGGAGAAATGGTTCAGAAACCTGAACACTTGTGGGATGAAGATGACATCAAGAGGTTGGAACTGGATGATAAAGATTATGCTGCCATCACTATGGCACTGACTACTGAGATTTCACAAAAGTTTCAAGAGTTCAGAGGTGCTAAGGTGTTATGGGATGCTCTGGAATCTCAGATTATGGGCAACAAAGATATGAGAGAAAGCAAAAAGGATATGTTGAATCAAGAATTCAACATGTTCAATCATATTGTTGGTGAAGAGTTGGAAGCTCAGATTGCCAGGTTTGTTAGTCTGGTAACAAAAATGAAGAGTGAGGGTATTACTCTGGAACACATCACTGTGAACAAGAAGCTGCTAATTCACTTCCATACAGTTGGAATAACAACTGTACATTGATCAAGAGAACCAAAGACTTGTATACTCTTCAGTTGACTGATCTCATTTCAACTATCAAGTCTTATGCGATGGACGATAAGCAGCGAGCTGCTAATCATCTCAGTTCTCTGGGTGCTGAAGGAACTGCTCTCTATGCAAAGATGACTAGTAATCCGAATTACTATGTCAGTTATACACAAATGTGTCAGCAACAACAATCTGGAAGTGCAGCATCTTCTTATATGCAACCAGCAGTAAACCATCAAGTTCATGTTCCAGCTGCTCAACACTATTCCCCCATCATCCATCAACAAGTCCCTCAATCTCAAGATTCTCATAGTAGTCAACATGCTTATGTTACTACCACTAATCCATCAAAGCAGACTGTCCAGATTGCTGAGGAGCATCTTGCACTTTTCACCACTTTTATGTCAAGCTATGAAGCATTCATGGCTGGTAGACTTACTGCTCCTAATGTTCTGGTTGATGATCTTCAACAAGTCAATCCTGATGATGTTGAAGAAAATGACATCAAGTATCAAATGGCCATGGTGGTTTACAGGGCGAAGAACTTTGCTAGACGAACTGGGAGAAAAATGTTTGGTGTTAACAACTCTAGCAAAATCGATTTCGATAAGTCTAACCTGAGGTGTTACAACTGTGACAAACCAGATCATTTCGCCAGAGAATGTACTGAACCAAAGACTGGTCAAACTGAAGGCCCCAAGAAGATGGTGACTGTGGAGATTGAGCCGAAGAAAGACAAAGCTAGTACTTCTGGTGGTACTAAAGCATTAGTTTCTCAAACTAATGCTGAATATGATTGGTCAGATCAAATGGAAGCCCTTGATCTAACTTTGTCTACTGCATTTATTGCAAAGATTGTTCCAGAACCAGAAGAAGAAGAAAATCTGTTTGCTGAATTCGTGTCTGATGATTTGTTGGAGGGTTTGTTTGTTAAAGTGGAAGAAGAGAAGGAGAAAGTTGAAGTAGAGAAAGTGAAAACTGAACAAGAGGATGAGAAAGTTGCAGACTCAAAGGAGAGAGTTGAAGAAGAAAAGGAGACAGTTGAGAAGAAAGATCAGGTTGAGAAGGTTGCTGAAGAAAAGAGTGTGATTGAAGAGTACACTGTCGAGCCTCCAGTCAAAAGCCCATGTGTTGATCCAAAGATTGTTGATGTTGCTCCAGTGGAAGAACCAGATGCTGAAATGAAAGCATTCATGGTCAAGAAGGTTGAGGAAACAGAAGGGGAAACTTCAAAACCCAAGGTATATGATGGTTTATGCAAAAATTCATGTGTTGAGAAAGTTCAAAGATACAGAGTTCACAATGAGAGCCTGATAATGGAAGTTGAAAAACTTCAGTATCAAGCTCGCAAACACAAGTCAAATGAAAAGATTTTTAAAGAAAAACTTGAAGGTTTAAACAATTCAATATATAATTTAAAATTAAATCTTCATGATAAAGAATGTACTAATAATGATTTGACAAATAGAAACAATGAACTCGCTTTAGAAATTAATAGACTTAACAGTGAATTAGCCACGGCTAAATTGACTGTTGAGAAATTTGAACTTTCATCAATAATGGTTGAAGGAATAATCAAGTCACAAATGACTTAGAAGATTAAAGGAGGAAAATGCGGTGTTGGGTTTTCTAACATTGCTCCTCCAATTAATCATGATTATTCATGTTTACCTTCATCTGATAACATTTGTGATTCTGATATGGTCTATGGGATTGGTTTCTCTCCATCTCAAGACTTAAAACCTTCAGTCAAAGTAAATTTATCTGTTGATCCTATCATAGTACCCAAACCTAAACAAGCAACTGAAAACTTTTGTGCAGATAAATTGAAGGTGGATGGGTTGGTTGAAGAATAGGAGAGTGATAGTGAAGGAGAAAATGAGAGAGAAAATTTGAAAAATAAGAATGTAAAAGTTTTACAATCTGATTGTAAACAAAC
The DNA here is from genome assembly GCA_024085815.1 of Flaveria linearis. Taxonomy (NCBI): domain Eukaryota; kingdom Viridiplantae; phylum Streptophyta; class Magnoliopsida; order Asterales; family Asteraceae; genus Flaveria; species Flaveria linearis. Next base: position 54,865,358 of record CM044002.1, on the reverse strand, counting down.
TTTGTATGGAAATGAAAAGTTGGTTGATTTGAATGAGATTAAATCTAATAGTAAATATAATTTGAATGCAAATCAAAGGGTAAATCAGAAAGAAAGAATTGAAAAGGATTTTAAAAGTAGATTTGTGTCTAAGGGTTTAATTGAAAATGAAGAGCATATTTTTAAAGAAACGAATTCTCGATTCTTTAAAAATAAACTTCATTATAATGCTAATCTTGTGAATCAAGATGTTTGTAGCCCAGATTTGCAAGTGAATGATTCTTCTGCATTCAATCTGAAAATTCAAAAGCCTGGTCCTTCTCCAGCACCAATCCGTATATCTAAGCCTGGTCCTCCTCCAGCAAATTCAAAGTCTGGTCCTACTCCAGCAGAATCAAAGACTGTTCCTATTCCAACACCACCAATTCCAAAAGTCAAAACTGCCAAATCTCCAATCCAAAGTGGTCATAATTCATCGATTTCCTCGAATCTGCAAAAGATGAATTTGCAATTGTCAAACATGGCAAAGATTCGAGAGACTGTGGAGAAAGTTAAACCTAGTCAATCTGACTTTGGTTTTTATGACAATTTTCATAATTGTCATCCACAGTTTGTTTTCCACACACAACAAAAGAGATGCTATCAGTGTGGAAACACAAATCATTTGGCAAACAATTGTCCTTTTCGACAAAAATCATTAAGTAAACAAAGATTTCATAATTCTATTTCTCATAATAGAAAACTGTTTTTCACTCGTGGAAAATTTTCAAATAATATGAAATCAAAGGTTGTTAATGATTTTAATGTTAAACGGGATAAGAATTTGACTAATGATGTAAAAGAAAATGTTAAGCTTAAAAGCATAAATGAAAAGAATGATGTGCAAACCAAATATAATAATATCAAATCATTTTGTCTTGCTGCAACACATAATGTGCTCAAGTCATGTTTGACTTGGGTACCAAAAGCTAAGTAATTTTGTTACTAATGCAGGGACAACCGCAAAAGGCTACTGAAAGTCTATGGCATGTAGATAGCGGTTGTTCAAGACATATGACTGGGAATTTATCATTACTACAAGATGTTCAGTCATACAACGGAGGAAGAGTGATTGTCGCGGGAGACAAAGGAGGACGTATAACAAAACGTGGTATAGTTACAAACGGCGTCCTTTGCTTTGAGAATGTTAATTTTGTTGAGGAATTAAAACATAACCTGTTAAGTGTGTCTCAAATCTGTGACAAACAATATTCTACACACTTTACTAACAAAGAATGCTTAATCTTAAAACCAGGTTTTGTTGTTCCAAATGAATGGATCTTGATGAGGACTCCGAGAGAAATGACACATATCTTCTTGATATGCATTGTTCTAATTCTTTGGTAACAGCTTCTTGCTTACTATCCAAAGCCTCGGAGAATGATTCCATGTTATGGCATCGTCGATTAGGACATGTCAATCTTAAAAACATGAATAAACTTGTACGTGGAAATCATGTTATTGGTTTACCTGAAAAGGAATTTCAATTAAATGAACATTGTTTGTCATGTTCTAAGGGTAAACAACATAAACTTCCTCACAAACCAATTGCACACAACTCAGTCGAATCAATCTTACAACTCTTACACATGGATCTTTTTGGTCCAGTGAGTGTTTTAAGTTTGGGTCGAAGATCTTACTGTCTGGTTGTTACTGATGACTTTTCTAGATTTACTTGGGTGTTTTTCTTAGCATCTAAGGATGAAACTCCACACCTTTTGATCAAGTTCATTACTTTAGTGGAGAATCAGACAGAGAAAAAGGTAAAATGCATCCGAAGTGACAATGGGACAGAATTTTGCAATCAAACTCTGAATGAGTTTTGTGAATCAAAGGGAATTGCTAGACAATTCAGTGCTGCTGGCACTCCACAACAGAATGGGGTTGCAGAAAGAAGGAATAGAACATTGATTGAAGCTGCTAGAACAATGATATCTACTGCCAAATTACCTTTGTTCTTTTGGGCTGAAGCAGTAAATACTGCATGTTATGTTCAGAATCGTGCTTTAATCAACAAAAGATTAAATAAGACTCCATATGAAATATTTTATAGACACAAACCCAAAGTTAAATATTTTAAAGCCTTTGGTTGTTGTTGCACTTTGTTGCATACAAATGAATCATCTTCAAAATTTTCTAAAAGGCTGATGAATGTTACTTTGTGGGATATGCTGCTAATAAGGTTGCATATCGAGTTTATAATAAAAGAACTAGACAAATAATTGAGTCATTTAACATTGATTGGCACGAGCTTAACATTACTGATGCAGGTTCAGCTCCTTCATGGATTTATGATTATGAATCTTTGTTCATAAATTTTAAAATTTCTACAACTTCATCTGCAGATTCTAATTCTCAAGCAATCTCTTTGGATAACAAAATCATTGAGGAACTTCCATCTTTGATATCTGATGATTATGCTGTTGCTTCATCATCCAAAGATATTCCTACAGCTTCTGTACCAGTATCTACCTGTTCTGAGTCATTAGATGTTTCTTCAGAACAAATTCCTACTCAGGAGCTGGAAGAATCGTTGAGTTCTCCATTATCTCCATCTTCTTCAGAAACTATACATACACCGATAGAAATCATTCAAGTTCCATTTGACGAATCTCCAAATGTGTCTACTGCTTCTGAAACTCATATTTCAGATGACACACTTGAAGAAACTATTGTGTATCAATCTCAACATTCTGAGAAGTTATTGATAATGTTGAACATATTACTAATTTGGAAGATGGAATGGTTGCAGATGAGATTCCTCAATTAAGAATACATAAAACTCATCCAACTGAAGCAATCATTGGTCCGTTGCACGAAGGTGTAATTACCAGAAGTCGATCAGGGACAATCAACACATGTCTGTATGCTTGCTTTCTATCATAAATAGTGCCCAAGAATGTGGAAATGACACTCAAAGAAAACAGCTGGATAGAAGCAATGCAAGATGAGTTGATGCAATTCAAGAAGCTCAATGTTTGGCATCTTGTTGAACTTCCAAAGGATAAGCTTCCGATTGGAACAAAGTGGATATTTCGAAACAAGACGGATAAAAAAGGTGTTATAGTTCGGAATAAAGCACGTCTTGTTGTGCAGGGATTCTATCAAGTTGAAGGATTGGATTATGAAGAAGTGTATGCTCCAGTTGCAAGACTAGAAGCAATACGCATATTCTTAGCCTTTGCTTCATACATGAACTTCAAGGTGTATCAGATGGATGTTAAAACTGCATTTTTATACGGAGAAATGAAAGAAGAAACCTATGTTTGTCAGCCTCCAGGATTTGAAGACCCAGATCATCCTGATTATGTATACAAGTTGGACAAGGCACTATATGGATTACATCAAGCACCTCGTGCTTGGTACGCAACTCTGACTGAACATTTGCTCGCAAATGGTTATTCACGAGGAGCAATTGATCAAACCTTATTCCTATGAAAATCAGGCGATGATATCATTTTGGTTCAAATCTACGTCGATGATATTATTTTTGGCTCTACAAATGAAAGTATGTGCACGGAGTTTGAAGCAGTGATGAAGAAGAAATTTGAGATGAGTTCCCTTGGAGAAATTTCCTTTTTCTTGGGTATTCAAGTTACTCAATCTGAGACTGGTATTCTCATCCATCAAGAAAAGTATGTTCAGACTATTCTTGAGAAATACAAGTTTCAAGATTCCAAAGTAGCTCTAACTCCAATGGCTTCTCGGCCTACTCTTACTCCAGATCCATTAGGAGAATCAGTTGATCAACATCTTTACAGATCGATGATTGGTTCCCTTATGTATCTCACTGCAAGCAGGCCGGATGTCATGTTCCCTGTTTGTCAGTGTGCCCGCTATCAAAGTGATCCAAAGGAATCACACATGAAAGCTGTCAAGCGGATTTTCAAGTATCTCAAGGGTCAACCTAAACTTGGTCTTTGGTATCCTCGAAATTCCGATTTCAATTTATTTGCTTATACTGACAGTGATTATGGTGGTTGTAACTTAGACAGGAAATCGACCACAGGAGGATGTCAATTCTTGGGTAATCGACTCATTTCTTGGCAGTGTAAGAAGCAGAACACTGTCTCCACATCCACTGCCGAAGCTGAATATGTGGCTGCTTCGAGCTGTTGTTCCCAGCTTGTCTGGATTCAGCAACAACTTCTCGATTATGGTCTCAACATTTATGACACACCAATTTGGTGTGATAACACGGCAGTTCTGAACATCGTAAAAAATCCATTCAACACTCAAAAACTAAACACATTGACATCCGCATCCATTTTATCCGCGACTGTTTTGATCGTAAACTTATTCATCTAAAACAAGTGCCGTCAACTGAAAATATCGCTGATTTATTTACCAAGGCATTTGATCATTCTCGATTTGATTTCCTTGTGCAATCATTGGGAATGATTAACTTTAGATAAATTGGTTTAATGAATCTTCACATAAAGATTTTTCATTTTTTAAAGAATAAAATTGCAATTGTTTCCTTTTCTTAAAAGGACAATCACAATTTTAGGGGGAGAAAATTAGAAAAACAAGTTCTGAAAAATATTTTTGGTCTTAGGGGGAGTTAAGATCAAAGAATTGCCAAATAAAGACAAAGAAGAAATTTTCATACTTAAATGAGAAATGATATTACAAAGTTCTACAGAGTCTAAGTACTTTCAAAGGCTTAAAAACGAATAGACTTGGATTATGTTTGATGTGTCGGTAGGCTTTGCTTTCAGAAATGAAAAGATCATAATTGAGTGATTACACTTGAATTAAAGAAATATGAATTAGTGGGGAACATATCAGGATTCTGTGCCAAACATGTTCTAACACAGACTGAGAGATATAATCTTGTCATACTCAAGCCTGTATGTGATTGATTCAGTGATTATCATAACTATATATATATAAAAGATAAAAGTACAAAAAGAAACAAAAAGAGAAAAACACAAAAAGAAAATAATTGAGCAAAAAGATGCCAACAAAGGCCATATAGGATATAACATGCCAAGAAGCACAACAAATCAAAAGATATGTCTAAAAGACATACATACTATATGGTATATATTTTCTATTTTGAGAGTATTTCTTTAACCTTGGAAGGCAAAATCGAAAGATGGGGCATGTAAGTCCGGATGGCTTGTAAGTCCTAAACATCTTGAGAGGGCAGACGTAAGTCCGGATGGCTGTCAGTAAGTCCTTAGACTTGTTAATATTCCGGGTTATGAAATATTTCTCAGGCTAGTTATGCTCAAATAGTTATATTTAGGATTACAATAAATGATATCACTGATCAACAATGCATGGTTTAAGTCAAATTGGGGTGACTTGAAATCTCAATAGTGTCTTGAAGGATAATAATTATTCTACAGAAGTTCTGATTGTGGGATCCACTGACTTATATTAAATCAACACAAAACATGATATATATCACTCATTATGTTTCTGAGTAAAACCTGAAGTATAAGTTTAAAAGGACAAAATATATTGACAATCAACTTAACCAGTTATTTTAAATAAAGCCGGACAAAGTCTTAACTTGATAAAGAACTATATGATCTCATTATGAAAATTCTTACAAAACAAACAAATCCGATCTTGATTCTTTAATTGTTTTCATTATTTTGTTATTTTGAATGTAAGTGTTTTTCATTTCACTTTTGTGTTATATAATTTTTAAGACTAATAAATAACAAAGATAAATTTTGAAAATTGAAGATTCATTAAATTAATTGGTCACTTGGTAAATAAAATTTATGTTGACATAATTCATTGAGAACAAAAGGATTGAAAGGTTTGAAAAATAAGAAACACTTTGAAAAATTTGAAAACAAAACTTTTCATTTCACATGAAATAAAGTTGTCACGCGAAAAATGGGAGTATGCGAAAGCCTTTCTCGCATAACTATTGGACCTTTAAATAATCCTGGTCAAAGCAAAATTCACTTTTCGCTCAAAACCACATCCGAAAAACACTCTCGTGCATATCCGAAAACCTTTGTCGCTTCTGTTCTGAAAATCAATTTCTTGACACTCTCGTGATTCATAGTGTGTTTTCATTACACTCATAGTGTGATTCAAAGGTATAATATATCAGTTTTGGATTACTTTAGCGATTAAATGTAAAATGAACTTAACATCTTGACATTAAAATCTTAAAATTGACTTTAAACTTAAAATTGAAAGTTGAAATACACCTAATGAACTTAGGCGACAGGAATGGAATGGATTTCATGGATTAAAAACGATTTTTGAACTGTCAATTTGAATTTGGGGTTATGCGAATCGCACAAGGATGCTGAATAGACGCGAAATGTTGTTTTCGCATGAACATGGTTTTCGCATGATCTTTGTCTTCGCTTGAAATTCGATTTTTCGTGTGAAACAAGTTTTCGCATGATAAAACATTGTCGCTTAATTCATGTTTTTGCACAAATATAACTCTCGCACGAAGTCCATTTTCGCATGACTTGAGATTTTGCATGACAGAAAGTTTTGAAATATTTTCCAAGTGTTGATGTTGTTGTCTCAAGTGAACTTATCGCATGCAACTTGTTTTCGCATAATAAATCTTTTGGTTGCTAAATTTTAAGTGTTGTACATATATTCACATGTGACTAAACTTTGAGATGATAAATTGTTTCTAAGTGATAAAATTTTCTAAGTGTAAAATTTCAAAGGTTCACATGTTCTAAGTGTTGAAACTCTTTATGCATTATTAAGTTATATTCAAGAGTGTTCTAATCTTGATCTTATTTGACAATGCAGATAGCACAAATGATTTTTAATAAAAATCATAATTGTGTTGCTTACTTAGACGAGGTTCCGGAAGGGAAGGAACTATTTTCTTCTATGATTGATGGATTGAAGAATTCAAGCATTGTTTATGCGATATCTGCTGATCCTGCTATTTATTCGGAGCTAATCGATTCATTCTGGAGCACTGCTGCTCTAGAAAAAGACCAAGCGGGAAACCAGATTATTACTGCTACTGTCAAAGACAAACGAGTGACAGTTTCTCAGTCCATCCTGAACCGAGTTCTTCTATTTGATGATCAAGAAGGAGCACCAACTAGACTTGATGATGATACTGTGAATGATTGTCTGGCTCGTATAGGATACGAGTACAGATATCCAAGTCTAGAGAAGAAATGGTTACCACCATACTGGAAGTACTTATTTCATGTGGTGATTCATTGTCTGAGCAACCTCAAAGCTGGGATGGATAGCTTGAGTGCAGTGTTTGGCTCCTTATTGGTTTCATTGGTTGATGATATTCCTTTTAGTATATCTGGAGTTATATTTCAGGAGATGGTAAAGAATGCCACAGCCAATCCTGGAAAGAAGTTCATCATGTACCTAAGATTTATCCAGTTGGTGATAAATGATGCATATCCTGAGCTTGCTACTCAAAGATCTCCTAAGTATGTTGTACAGACTGTAAAGAAGGAGATTTTCACACATCTAACTGGAGCCAGAGGCAACAAATGCTCTGGTGAAAGTTTTGCCAAGATTGGTAGATATGCAGAAGTTGATGAGAGTATTGGAGGTTTGGGAGGAGATGTACCTGTTGATGAGGCACAGACTGGTGCTTCTACTTCTGATGTTAGAAATGACATAGATCAAGAGATTGATAGAATGTTTGATGATGAACCATCCAATGAAGAAAGAAGGGAAGGTGTTGTTCACTCAGCTTCTAGCTCAGAAATACCAAGTGATCAGATAGGAAATGTTCCATATGAGCTCCAAACAGATCAGACTCCTTCTATTCCAACTTCTACCAGGAAAAGTACTGAAGAGAGAGACACTGAGTATATTCCTGTGGAATCACCAAGTACTTCTTCTAGACGAAAAAGAATGGCAAAAAGAAAGGACTTCCCTGCAAGAAGAAGAGGGAGAAGTGTTATTCCAAAACGGCCACGAACTCAAGTGACTGTTACAGAGGCTGAACAGATTACTTCTTCTGACATTCAGAGATCACCTGAAAACGTGATTATTGAGGAAGAAACACATGTTGATACTACAACCACTGCTACCGAGACAGAAACTGTTCCTGTTTCTGGCTCTGGTTTTTCTACACCTCCACGGCAGGAAAACTTAGAGTTTGATGTTGATTCATTTTTGAATACTCCTCCAGAGTTTCAAAGGCGAGAGGAATCATCTAGCACTCCTCATTCTATCACTCTAGAAGAAAGAGTTAAGAACTTGGAGAAAGAAAGTTTTGAAAATGTAAAGATGATTACTGATCTGAAAAAGGAAAATGAAGAAAAGTCGAGTCAGATTACCATGATTCATCTGGATTCTGCAATTAAAGATACAAGGATAGCTTCTCTTGAACAACAGATGAAAAACATGTTTGATTATACTTCTGGGTTGGAGAGACAACTGAATGAGCTCAGAGAATTATATCTCAGACCTATTTTCATCAGCCACAAGTTATAAGGTCTACTACTATGATTGGTGAATCTAGTAGACGCTCTCCTAGCCCACCTCCCTCTGAAAATGTTCCAGAAAAAGAAGTGATCAACGAAGCTCAAACTACTACTGAACAGCCAAGTGTTAGTACGACTGAAGATGTTCCAATCTCATCTGAAGTACCTATCACCGAAGCTTTCACATCTACAGCTTTCGTTGAGCCTGAGCATATGATTACTTTGCCTATTGTTAATGAAGAGGAGGATGAAGAGTTGATTGATTATGCTGATTCAGATGATGAGGATGATGATGATGAGGACGATGATGACAATAATGATGATGATGGTGGAGACAATGGTGGAGATGATGATGGTAATGATGATGGAGGCAATGATGATGATGGAGGTGATGCTACCGGATTATCATCGAGTCCAACTGGTGAAACTACCACTGATAATGTCAATCGACCAAGTGGTAGTGATCCGGAAGGATATGATCCTATTGACCCTGCCACTGAGAGTGTGTATGAAAAGGAATTGTTTCTTTTCAACAATCTTCATCAGGAGCTGTCGAAGAAGAATTTGATATGTTTGATGATTTGGAGGATCAGAATGAATATACTGACATATTTGGGAACAACCTTCAAGAGTTATTCAAAGACATTAATCTTGAAGAAGGAGAAATCCCTACTGAGACTGTGAGTGGTGAAACTCCTACTGTTTCTACAAAGAAAGATTCTACTGGTCAGATTGCGTTATTCACTAGAGGAGGATTAATGTTCAAAGCACCACCACCACCTACTGAAGCTCATTTTCTATTCATTTCTAAGCCTAAGCAGAAGTATGGTGAAATGTCTCATGTCATTAGCTGGGGTTATGATGGCGAGAAAAGGCTGTATGTAATAAAAAGAAAGAATGGAGAAATTGATTATCTAAAAAGCACACAAGACTTCCATACTCTACGTGCTGCTGATCTCTACTCCATAGGCAAAGCTCCATTCTTTAATGAAAGCAATTACAGTGAAGCTGAACTGATGAGATCTATGATACGAAGGGAGATGCGCACAAACTTCAAGGATTTTAAGACTGCCAAATCAAAGGTGATTGATGACTCAACAAGAATAGATGAGAAGACTAAAGCTCCAATGAAAATACGAGTCTATCAACATCCTAAATTTATCAGGAAAGTCCCCGTGCATGCTCCAGTTCCTCCCAACACTTTAAAGCAATTACTCTCATGGAGATGTGAGAAGGATTCCGGTCACGCTGTGATCAGATGTATTGACAAGTCATTTCGAATCATTGATCCAGCAGACTTGATGAAGTTTGGCAAAGACGACTTACTCAAGCTTTTACACTGCCCTATTACAGCTGATGAGTCAGTTTATTTTCTATCTTGCCAGTATGTATGGATGATTGACCGGATCCTTAGGAACAAATGGTATGCATATGCAGGCTCGTACAAGAAGGCAAACGTTGATTTGATTGATCATGTTTCACCGAGCCTAGGGGGAGATTGTAGAAGACTAATTAAGGCTTGGCAAAACATTTGAAGATTGAACGAAGACGAAGTCTGAAAACAGCATGTGCGAAAGCCTGTTCCACGCGAGTTGAAGCTGTCACGCGAGAACAAGCAGTTTCCACGCGAAGAAGCTTCCACGCGAAAGTCTGTCCCGCGCGAAAGGAAGCCGCGCGAAAAGTCTTTCGCGCGAGAAGTTGATGTTTAGTATAAATAGCTTAGTTTTCGTTTTGTAATTAAGCTTTTGTTCATTTATCATATTTGTGCTGTGCGAAATCACACAAGACCTGTTCTAGGTTGTGTTATTCAATCAGAGAATCATTTTGTGATCAATTCATTCTTCTTCTACTCCAATATTGTTTACATTCCGCATTCACAATATTGAGATCGTGTGTTTTTGTTTTTCTGGGAGAATTTCGAGGTTTTACAATGGTTGTTGATGGTGTAGAGATATAGTTACGGGGGTGTTGATGATGGTGTGGTGATTATCTTGTTTGGAAACCCGAAAGTGTGAGAGTTCACGGGCAGGTTGGTGGTGGTGTTTGTGGTGGTATTCGAGAGAGGGTAAGGCAGAAAGTGACTGGAGGTGATGGGGGTGATAGGGTTGTGTTTGAGAATGAAGATGGTTGCGGTTGGAGTTGTTTATGCAATAACCGAGAAGGAGGAGCAAGGTGGTGGTGTTTAGGAGAATTGTGAAGCTTATGTGGGATTGTTCAAGAGACCCAAAGCTTTAAACAAAGCATGAGCCGATTATAGGGTGGTGACTCACCAAAATTTAGCATGGAGGTGGCGGTTCCTCATGTCTCCAAACCGAGAGGATGCCACATCTTGTTCACATGGTAGTCTAATCTAGATAGGCTTTGACTTTGAGGGAATATATTCCCTTCTTCTTAATCCCGAGGCTATGGTTGTGAGAGCAAGGAACTTATGCATGGTGTTAATGCAAGGAAATTGGATATGGATGGTGGTTTGGAAAAGAAAACCGAGAGCATGATGGTGCATGGATAGAGGTGCATATGGCGGTTTTTAGAAAGAAAACAAAATAGCACAAGATGTCTAAGAGATAGAATTAGGATTTGACTTTGTAGGGTGGCGGTTTTGGTGTGCAAGAAAAACAAACGAAGGTGGTGATGGTTTCAAATGGCATCTTGAGGTGGTTTTAAGAAGAAGACAAAATAGAACAAAGGACAGTAGGGATAGAGTTTGATCTTAGGGATATGGCATGTAGGGTAGTGGTTTTGGTTAGGTGTACCAAGAGGTTTGGGTTGAGTGGTTTTCGAAAGATGGTGATAGTTTAGGTGATGTTAGTCAATTAATGATTTTTAGTGTTTTTAGGTTTTTAAGTTTTGTTTTGAGTTAAGTTGTGTTTGATGTGTAGATATATGTATATACATCCGAAACATATATATATATATTAAACATTTATGTTTGCAATTGAAGATTTTCCATATACATGTATATAGATAAACATGCATACGTAAAAACTTGTGTATTTATACACGTATGTGTGGATTTCGGGTATATAACATACATACACACATAGTTAGTATATTTATGTGTATGCATGCAAACATGCATACGTAAGATTTTCATATATATGTATGTATGCAACTATGCATACGTACACCCATAATATACATATTTTATGAGTCCAAAGATATATATATATATAAGGTATATATATATACACATCATACATACAATTATTCGTACCCAAACTTGCTTATTTCATTTTCCATATATAGAATTGCATATGTATATTATATATTTAATATATATAAATAATAATAATTATGAATTTTAGGGTTGTCACACATCACACATGATTCGTCAATTCCTACTCCCACTTCACCGATTTCGTTTGATCGATTCTTACTTATTTTGTGATCATGTGATTCTGTCAATTGAAGGCTCCGAAGAAAGGTGGAAAGCCAGTAGCAACGAAGAAGAAAACGGTACGATCTCAGAACATTTTTGTGTTTTTTTGTTTGTATATCGGTTTTTAATGGTGTTTGCTGATGTGTGATTTTGTTTGGTGTTGTAGGAGAAGGTGGTGAATCTGTTGTTCGAGAAGAGGCCGAAGCAGTTTGGAATCGGTGGAGCATTGCCACCGAAGAAGGATCTGCATAGGTTTGTAAGATGGCCCCAAGTGGTTCGTATTCAGAGGAAGAGGAGGATCCTCAAGCAGCGGTTGAAGGTGCCTCCTACTTTGAATCAGTTCACCAAAACCCTAGATAAAAATCTCGATAAGAGTTTGATTTATCATCATGTTCTTTGAAGTTTCTTACTTTTAAATTTAGCAAGGTGGAGTGAAATGAATTTGTTGCATAGATGTGGTAACCTATGAATATGTTACTGTTGTACATGTAATTTCAGAAGATTGTTTGTGAGGGGTTGTTTGGTGATTCTTGTTATAAATGGTTATATACTTATTGCAACATATAAGCAATTTTGAGGTGTTCTAAGTTTGCTTATTTAAATTATTAGCAGTGAAGTATGATGTTTTGTGTAATATCGTATTGAAGTTTTTGTATTAAAAACATGGAGCAGTAGATAATAAGTAGTCCTGACCTGAACTGGCTCTGATAAGGGTTGTTTTTAAATGTGTCACATCGTTTCATCTTTGGAAAAATATAACCTTTTTATAAAATGTCTAGAATTTTTGGCTTTTATGGCTTGTATGATGCTATTTGAATCTTTCATTTTGAGTTACAACGTGTTTGGGGTTGTCTTTATGCTGAACTTTTTTTTTGAAAAATATAACCTGAACTTTTTTTGAACTGTTTTAAATATGAGTTTCTTTACTGTAAATGTGCAAATGATATATGTAGTTTGATGTTTAATGTATCTTTGGTTTATAAAATCAAATTCAAATGAAGTTTATGTCTTTATCAGGTTTTTATTGAGAAGGTCATGGCAAGGCTTTCCTTCCTCAAATCCTAATATAGCACGAAAATGGAATGTTTCTTGACTTCTTCCTTTGCCTCTCAGATTTGCTTTTGTTCTTCATCTTGCTACTACTTTTTCAAATTGAAAGCACAAGTGCAGAAAGGTAATAAAAACAAATTACTTTTTATTAAGTGCAGAAAGAAAAAACCAAAATAGTAACTCTTTAAAAAGAGTGTTGTAAAAGACTGTTTTCTTTTTCTATTTCTTGATAAATACACCTTGCAAAACAACTATCTTTTTTACACATACCTTTTGGAAATTTATCCAACATTACTTTTTTTTTCTAGCTTTTAACAACTAATTCCAAATTACCTGCAAAATAGACATCAAATTATGTTTCAGTTTCAAGTTTAGCAGTCAACTTATATTTTAATTGATTTTTAAAAAGTTGATGACTTGCCAATTTACTTCATTTGGTGTATATATGTCTCCATATGACATACAATTTAACTTTATGTTATTTTTAAATATTAGTTATCTTTAAACCTACAAGCATGCCTTTGCCGATTTAAATTTATTCATAAGTCGCAATATCAACTAAAAGCAAGAAAATTGTATTTTGGTTCAATGGTTTCGATTTTATAACTTATATAAGCTTCATTGCTAAAATCTAGAAAAAATGTTAAGTTAATGCTTATATTTTGTATAGTTGCAACCTAAAATTAAAAATTTACAAGGGAAATGATTCGTGTGAAAATCCATTTCATATGATTTTGTATGGAATTTGATTGGTATTGTGCATATAGTTATTTGTAATATTTTACATACTTTATTTGATCTAAATTATCACCACCTACCCCCCAAGTTTTAGGTTGAAATCATTTTATTTTTAACTGTTAGATTTATAATACGCCAAGACTAACCTATTATAGAATACATTTGTAGCTTATATTATACACTTCCATTAAATTTTATCTGTAAACTCCTTCAAACTGAATAAATCCTCATCTTTTGTCAAATGTTGTAGATGGTATACATTTGATAGAAGTCGATTGAGTTCTTAGGCCTGGTGGATACTTTGTTTGGACCTCTCCGGTTGCAAATACACGGACTTCTGTTCGAAA